>VACF01000647.1:38657-52006 GCA_006891605.1 Pleurozium schreberi
AYTAAGTATCAGCATTAATCGAACATATATTAATCGATCTCAGCCAYTTCATGGGTCAATTCTGACAAGCTTAGTATGATCTAAGCTTAGTTATCCCAATCACTAAGAATTAAAATACTATATAATTTGTGAAACTGGCTATAACAGAAACACATGATTGTATGCCACTTCAATCAAACCCAGGTACGTCGTAACGTAAAAATCTCAGGAGTTCAAGCATGCTAARCCCATGCGTGCAGTCCATGCACTGGGCCTAACCTGACCCAATTTTGGCAACTGAAGCTTGAAAGCATATTATATATTAGCTTGGAGTAGATGGGGATCAGTATTAACTTTCTCGATTGCAATTGATTAACCAGGGTTCCGGGTTCCGGGGACTCGATATTTTACAATCACATCGATCGAAAGGCTACTTAATTACCTCATGAAAGACCCACAAATTCAATCAAAGACTTCTCCAGCGTCACAACTGTCACAGAGTATCAGTCCAGATTAATKAGTGTAGCACAATAGCTATCTATCGATCATCTGATCTGAGAATTCGAACTCGGATCATTTACACTTGAATTGATTGAAAGCGACTGCTAACTTCATAAAACAATCTAGTAACCGGGAACATACATCTATTTAATTATATATTTGTTAAATGAACACATAATTATACATACTMAGCAGATCCAGTGCTAAAGATCTCACGTAAAGGATCAATCATTGAGGGATTACGATTTGGAGATTAGGGACTGGGGTTTTTAGGGTTTCGAGTTTCCGATCCTTATTTGGCCGGACACCACTAAATACCTTCGTGATCCCAATTCTTCATCTTAGCTTAACATTGTTAACATCGGGAACTAACACCCCGTTGTATTAGTACTGATGCTGTACTGTTTTAATGGTCTCACAGTCCAACTTTCAAAGTTGACTGTTGAAATACAGCATCAGTACTAATACAAATGTAATTTCACTAGAAATAGTGCCTCCCATTGAAACAATATTGTTGCAATATTGATGCTGTACTACAAGAGTACATTTTCAAAGTTGGACTGTGAACCCATTAAAACAATATTAAAACAATACTTTCCTGATGAACATTCCAGCGTGCGGCTATTCATCCAAAGAGATTCTTGTAGAGTCTCAACCAGCACCGAAGTCCAATTAATAGTCAAACATCGGAATTAATAAAGCTTAAACTTTACAATACACTAACAATTACAATTGTTAAAAGCAATGGCACCTGTTAAAAGCAATGGCACCTGTTTGAAATTCACCTTCCTGAGAAATTCGGTACAAAGTCGCCATAGTTCTTTGTATGCATGCATGTACAGCTTCAATGTCAACGAACAATGAATTCAACAATGAATTGAATTAGTTCAGCATCAACCGCAATTATGGTTCGGCAGGGGATTTTCTTTGAATTTGTTTTACAGGGATCTCCAATACGTTTTTGATTGAATAGGAATCGCCTACAAATTCCTTGAATATTGAATTCAATTCCCTCCTCAACAAGCTGACGTGATCATTATGGCTTAGGCATCAAGGAACTGATACAAACACCCTGAGTTCAAAACTTGTTTTTGCACTTTTAGTGAAACCTTGAAACAATGGGTTAACCTTCTGGTGTTATCGGCAGGACTTAAGAGCATCCAAACTTTGAATTTTTTTTTTGGTTCTTGGAAAAGTGCCAAGATGGCAATCACTTGAAATTTGATAAAGCATTTTATTTCTTCAAACATCCATCTTTTGGACCAAAAATCACTTTCCAATCAAATTCATACACTGTTTCATCCAAATTTGGCAATTTCATCCATATTTAGAATGGTTTTGAAGAAATTTCTAGTGAAAAAAGATCACTTTTATCTAGCATAAAGTAGACATTCATATTGAAATGGTGCAATCAGGCTTTAGAGGTACATTTTTCACTCTCCAATGTACAAGCAGTCTATGTTTGAGGAGGTGGTAAGTTTTAGAGCCCACTGAAATGCACTTTTCTGCAACTTCAAAAATTCATAACTAATTCCACAAAGCTCCAAAAAATATGAAACGACTTGGGTTAGATGCCATTTCCACTTGTCTTYGAAGGAAAATTTACTGAAAATTATTTCAACCAGTTTCACCTTGCCAAAATTCAGCTTCAGCCCTTAGATGGGCGCTTTATGGACCTCCTACCTTAATAGCTCATCACTTGCCGCCTGTCCCAAAACAGCCCCGAGGGCGTGGGATCCCCGGGAGGCAACAAGCACAGCCACACGGCCGTGTCCGCGCCTTCTTCCACCGTGACCGCCCCGTCTCGCCCAAACTTCCCACTGGCCACATTCTCTTGATAACTCTCCTCATCCAAGCTTCTGAAGAAATGTCGGTGCATGCCGGTCATCACAAAGCCCGGGTGAACATTGTGCACATGAATCTGAYGCCCTTCTGGAAGGGAAGATAACCTCCGAGCAAGCAAACGGGTGAAGGAATTGAGGAGGATTTTGGAAAATCGGTAGGCAGTGTTGGCRTAGGAGTTGGGCTCCCCGTTGCCGGCTTTGCAGGCGTCCAAAAACTCTTGGGCCAATGTGTCGAGAAACTGCTCGTCGAATTGGGTGATGTCGGAAAGCTTCTTCTTCAACTCCTCGTTGTTCAAATACTACAGCAAAACCCAACAAAAAACGAAACCTCTGGTTAGTTCAACGAGCGATACATTAAAAGGACTAGCTCTTATATATATCATCTGGTCTTGTTGAAGAGTTGTGGAATACACAATCAGCCTCCTTCCACAACGAGTGATCATATGGTTGAGTGAATCTCTGWAGGGTGTTCAAAATGGAAGGCAAAACCTGAGGATGAGGAACGCTCCCGTACAGCGTACAMAGCGCATGACAACGTGCACTGCACGCGGCAAATAACACCGCCAAGTGCACCATGCACAACACGCTTCTCCATGTACAGTACATTCGTTTTCCAGGGTTTTGCCAAAAGGAGGAGAGCTTACAAAAGAGTCTTGATTCAGGAGTGAAAGTGAAAAGAAGGTCATGCTGTTCAAAAAACTCGCCTTCTGCTATGCAGTTCTAAAGTAAATTTATCTAAGGCAATGACCTCTCTAAAGTGATGGGGTATTGAATGCCTTTTATTGGACAAGGCCCAATTTCAAACATATGCATTAGAGAACTTCTTTGAGATTCTTGAGCATCAAGACTTGAGCTCTGTCCACGAAAAATTGACTTTAAGGAAGTTCTTTGTAACCATTTGTAGTTTTGATTAAGTTTAGAAAATAAAGGCCTAGTAAATTATCTTTGTTACTCTATTTCAAAAATTTGAAAAAATTCAATGATACAATGAGTTATTGCAATTGAAAACCCTTGTGTGTCAAAAATCCAAGTAACACAATTATAATGCACACCATATATATCAATCATATTTTCTTCTTTCAAACCTAAAAAGACTATATCTATTGTGGACCAAATATATTGTGGAAAAATATATTGTGGACCAAATAACATATGTGACAAATATATTGTGGACAAATATAGTTAGAGTGTGCAATTTTTCTCTAAAAAAATTCACTTGGACCCATTATCAAATTGTCTAAAGTGGTGTTGGATCTTGTCCATAGTCAAAATTAAAGTAGAATTTTGATTTAATTTGCTTGCATTTTTGGACAATTTATGAATAAATTATGAATTTTCAATGTATGAACTAAACAAAATTATACAAATTGATCCACAGTTCTTATGTTTAGAGAAATAACATATTAGGCAAGAATCTATATGGAAGGTTTTGCAAACATGTCACAATTAGGTATAGTTACCCTAAGGGCAACTACATCTAATCACTACTCATTTCTAAAATTGACCTGGACAAATTTTGTTTAAAATGAGATCCTAGAGTCAATTTTGAATATACGTATTTCCATCTCTATAAAAATTTATGGGTTATTGACATGAAGTTTCCAAAAATATATACTAAAAGAATATATAATTTTCTTTTGACTACCAATAAGATCCAATAAGAGATTTTTTAAATGATACACTTGGTAGAGGGAGTATCAAGTGTCACTCAATAAAAAATCTTTTCAATAAAGTATATGCTAATTGAATAATGTGTTGATGTTGTATTTTACAAAAATATTTTGGAGAATTTTAGAACATAGAAATATCTCAAGTTGCCTAATTTTAGTCAATTGTTTGGATGCCATTTATATTGTAATTGACTCTCAATCCACAATTATCGGGCTTTTCTTTTCAGTTTTTTAAGGAATTGTGATGTACAATCTTGAGTAGAATGATAAAAATTTTGCATCCATAAACATCTAGATTATAGATGAAACTTCATTTATTCATGCAAATATGTATAATCCAAAACTTGGCAATGTATATCATTGCCTTTTCAATATGTTTTGGACATTGCCTTCTATTCAAAAACAAAGAAAATTGCATAGAAAATCTGATAATCTTTTTTTAGAATGATCACTTTACAATATATCGCCTCAAACAAAGAAAATCAAGAAAAAGCCACCTCAAATGGGATCTCAAAAACTTCTATGACAACAACACCAAAAAAAAGTTTGATTAAGCGGTTGGATGTGGTCCTATTGCCAACCCTCTAAACATTTGCTCAATTTCTTAAGCCCTAAAAGACCAGCATGCATTTTTTGGCAACATAGAAAATTTTGGGCAGGTACTTGTGACTAGTGATTTACATATTATAGGCTTAAATTTTAATAGAAGGTGGAGAAGAGGAATAACTTTCATATGCGAAAAATTTCATGACATTTAGAATTATAAGTCAAAAGTTATGGCCTAATATGTTACTTTTTTTCCTCAAGCGGGTAGTCTGGGCAAATTCGAAAAAATCAATTATTTCAAAAATATAAATTTCGATCATTTGAATTTGACCAATGACTCAAAAGGTATGAAGTTTTTTGGTTTGTGGGCAGTTATGGATTTTCTACTCTAAAATAAACTTTAAACTCCTTTGTCTTACTCAATATTCAAAATTTTTGGAAAAAAATAAAAGCATAGAATGTAAATTGTTTATTACAACATTGCAACCATTGATATTGGCATTTTACAATTCCAGAATTAAATTCTTAACAATTTAGTAATTTGAATCACCCTCTACTACTATCTACTTACTAGTTTTTTCCTGTATGTTGTACAATTCCAAATAATGTAAAATGTTTTAAGCATGTGAGCTTGTGAAGTGTAGTTGCCTTGTTTTTTGAAGGGCCAAAAAAATGATTTCATTTATATCTTGCAATCCATGTAGTGGAAATTTTTGAAATTTTTACCACATGTTTTCAAGTCAACATACTACAAGATTGTACTGTTACGTGAGTCAAAAAAAGTTTTTTCCCAAAAATTTAATACTTGTACTGGAATTGGCAATTTTGGAGCGTTTTGGGTGGAAACATAGTCAAGGAACTTAAGGGTTTAATAATCAAGTAGATTCCAAATTCTCTTAGCATGTTTTATTTTAACATAAGATGAATAAACTATGAAATTTCAAAGTGCTACAAATAGATATTTTAATTTTAGCCTTGCTTGAATTCCCTCCTAATAAGGTTTGGTGGTTTTTCTATAGAAAAAATGGCAAATCCACAAATTTCCATTTAGTATATTTGGGCAATTTTTTTTTCTTGAGTTGTATACCTGTCACAAAAAGTGTTGTCTGTCTAGGGCTAACCCTTGAACAATATAGTGGACATTTATTGTTTGATGGATGACAAAGAATTGTTCTATGTAAGATACGGTCATGTGCAAATGTTCATTCTTGGAATTTTGTGTAGAAAGAGGTAAGTTTTGTACAATAGTTTGACCTCCAATTAGTTCTTCTAGAATTTTTAATATGAAAATAATTCACATTATCCCCAAAGGATGATTCCCATGGTCGGGCCAACTCGTTTTTTAACCTTTAAACTCCAACAAGGACGTTTTTTTGTCAAATGGATGATAAAAAATCCTTCTAGTAGGACAAAAGTGCAACTATTCATCCTCGGTGTCCATCCTTTAAGATAGGTTGTTTGTTTGTTAAGTTGAGATCTCCCGGACTGTACGTCTCTTAGTGGCGTTCTTGATACTGTCGGAAAGCCCTTGACAAAGAGAGGTGTTTGAGCTTTGTTTTGTGGCATTTGGACCTACGGTTTGAAATTTTTATGGATACAAAAATTAGAAAACTACTTATACCATTATTTTGACTGTGGCAACGATACATGGCATACTAGTTTTGTTGTGAGAATGGGAGGTCTTTTATAGTAGTTTGACATCCAATGAGTGCTTTTGCAATATTTCAAGCGAATGATTCACTTAGTAACCAAAAGGATGATTTCCATGGTTACTATCACCTCTCTTTGGAATAAAGATTAATCTTTGAACATCGTCTTTTGTCCAATGGATGATAAAGAATCTTCCTATATGCGATTCCCATGGTATTGCAAACCACTGTCGGGATTTGTCTCGTTCATTGCGTGGAAGTATTCTGTGCCGCTATCAGGGTTTTATACCTGTTATGCCCAATTCCGCAATTTTGTCCGCGTAATTGGGCATTACAAATTTTTCATCCAAAATTTTTTAGTAATCCAAAATGTTATGTTGTTTGGTAGTAGTTTACTTTGGACAACGCCTCTTGTCGTCGGGCATTACGGGAAAAAAAGAGCCTCCTTATTGGGCTCCGCACTCCTCATTCACCCTTTTTTTTTCCCGAAATGCCCTCCTCCTCGGGGCATTGCTCTACACGTAAACCACTGCTAGGAAATGCGCCGTTCATTGCCCGGAAGGATTCTACAGAGTAATTAGGGTTTCATGCCCGTAATGCCTGATTACGCTGGCAAAATTGCGTAATCGGGCATTACGGATTTCTCATCCAAATTTTTTTCAATCATCCAAAGTTTTGCATTTCCCGTTCGAAGAGAAGTTGCACAAATAGGTCATGATATGCTGAATGTTGCCTGTAGGCTGTACATCCAATCACGAATCTCTACGATCTGAAGCGGCGGCTAGGGACTGGACGGAGATGCTTTGGCTATTTCCATCCTGCTATGCCTGGTAAAGATTTCATTTATTACCTGTATATTTCTTTTCAAGAAAGGTGAGAGAGAGGTGGGGTAGCTGTTTACCAACTGTCGACTTCTATAGGCATGGTTTTTAGATGCAGAGACAGCACCAGTCCTCGTTAACTCTCTTTTATTGGGTTATTGCTGAACATAGGTGAACCGCTGGTTTTTATCGAAGTTGCCCTGACCAAGGGTATTGAAAGCTCAGTTCAGGTATTTCTCCCAATATATGGCTAGGATAAGCTATTTCAGTAAATCCGATTTTGGCCGAGCTTAAGTGGGAATGTGATGATGAATGGTCTTGCTATGCAGAAAGTTCTTTTTGGTGAACCCCCGTGTGACGAAACAGAAGCAACGAGTGCACTCTTTTATTCAATTACTAGCACCCAGGTATTGCTTGCCTTTCTTTTGTCAGAAACTGTGTCTAAATACCAAGACTCCTTCTATTTTACTCGTAAGTTTTTATATTTTTACATGCTAGTTAATGTTTGAGGGATGGATCTAATAGCACTGCCTGTTTGCACTGGGCAGCCGGGACTAAAAGGTATCGAACTCGGGAACTTCCTGATAAAGCGTGTTTTACATCTACTTCGGCAAGAGATGCCTGAGGTTCAGGTATGCATCTTTCTGAGTCTATGGTTTCTCGGTTTTGCTCATCAATTGCATATATCATTCAAGTTGCAGGCAGTAAGAATTAAGATGCATATTGATTGAATTAAGGAATAGCAAATAGAACTTTACCATGATATTGAWTTAYATCCAATGGTTCTAATTGAATTTTCATTCTCMCTTTACCTGAACTTAATTTTGCAAATTTGACGCCATCTGATCTGCAAGCATTCATTATCGTCTGCACTTTCTGCAGACCTTTGTAACTCTTAGCCCTATTCCGGGCTTCATGAAATGGTTACTTGCAAAATTGGCCACGCAATGTAAGCTCATGGAGGGCTCCAAGGACCAGTCTGAGATTCACAAATTGAGAGAAGATTTACTTCGTCCAGAAGAAGAAGAAAGGTTGGAGGCTTGCAGGTTTGTCTTACCACGGTTCTCGTTGGAATATTACGTCTGCTTTGAAGTTTTGCTCAAGAACATTTCCGACAATCAACATGGATTTTAGATAATTCGTCGGGAGGGAACCTAGGAAAGGCATGATTTGTTGGTGGATCTCTTTACAGCTGAATTTTTTTTTTGTAACTGGAAGGGACGGCGAAAAATCAAAAGGAGCTGTGGCCTTTWTGTATGAGGTCTTATCATCTGAGAAACATGAATGGGCCAGCTCAGAGAAGTTGGTAGAGGCTTTCCGCCCACCTCTTCTCCGATTGTGCACTCGGTAAGCATCTTGCTCGTTTACACTTGGTCAATTCGCAGGAACACTCTTGATTTGCACGTTTGGTTTAAACATGGCTCTCTGTTTGCACGCTTTGTTCTTCCAGGTACTTACTTCAGGAGAAGAAGCGCGGTGCTGCATTAGATCCTGTGACCAATTTCCATGTTCGTAATGGAGCAGTAAGTTTCTTTCTTACCGTACTAGTGTTTTTGACAACGAATACATCTCCTTGTGGCAGTGATCTTTAGTTTTGTCATTAGACGTTGGTAATGAAGGTCTTTCGTGACATTCTATAGCAGTGTTGACCGTCCACCCTTTTCATTGTAGTTGCACTTGGGGTCGACAATAACTACACTTGCCTACAGTTGTCCATTAATGGTCGGAATTTTTGTTGCAGAGTGTAGAACAATTAAACTGGATGGGAGACACTTCTTCAAAAGGTTTCGATTCTAGTGCAGGGATCATGGTCAATTATCGTTACAGGTACGGAATCCACACCGCTCATTCTATTTAGTGTCGTCTAAGATGGAATGTAACACCAAAATTGCGTTCTGTATTGTAAATGTGATCTAAAATTAGTAAATAGTTTATCATCTAGAAGCATTCGAYTGAATTGTCACTCATTTGACAAGGGKTTCATYCACAAGTGTCGAACAAAAGATCCAAATCTCACTAAATGCTGTTTCAATCGTAYTCATTAATAGGTACACTAAAATGTGGTGTTCAAGTTAGCTTTAGATCAACAAAATACTGTATCACATATTGAATAAGTCCTGGATTCTACAGGCATTGGAATGAACGCAATTGAATAATCACCACTCTCTAGGTTTTGGGTGATCTATTTTCAATGGCGGTATTTTCCTCAGCTTTCACTTACACCGATTGCTAAACTTTGTGCTCTGTGATAACGTGTCTGCACAGGCTGGAGGATATTGAGGCCAACAATCAGGCATATCTCAACCGACGAGTGATCCCAGCTTCTCCTGCTGTGCTGAAATTGTTGTAACTGGGATCAGATTTTCAACGAGGATAATTCTAGGAATTATATTTCAGTGTTTTTGATCTTTTTGTCTGCATTTGGTGGATTCATTGAATATGTTCCAGTGTTATCCTGTTTTTTAGAATCTGTGAATCTGTTAAATTTTTTTTTAGAATCTGGGAATTTGAAATCAATTATTTACATGGACGTCATTACATGATCTTCTCAGACTTGGTTTAGGTTTGGGGTATTATATTGTAGGGAAGGCATACTTTATCATAATTGAGCTTTGTCAGAAATGTTACTCCTTCCATCGAGACAATGCTATTCAAATGAGGCCTCCTGTTTTTTTAGGAGATTTGCGTGGGTCCTATGAAGACTTCCCTTTTATTTAATTGTATGTTTTGATGAGCACACGCAATGCAACTGCCAGACACTTAAAAAATTTGACAAATAAGTAAATGGGGGAACCAGAACCGACATCAAGTAACTTAGTCACGAAGTATGTCAAACATGCATTTTTGAATGAAGGAGCGCCTAACACGAGCTACAGTAGTCTTGTCCACTAAATATTTTCTCCATGTTACTTATTTTCTCCACAAATGGATAAGTTACTTTTCTTTCTATGAACCAAAAAAATACCCAACTATCATTGTTGAATAATGGCATGTCTAAGTTATGCTTTTCAAAGAATGATTAAAAAAATTGTGTCAAATTGAAAGTGCATAAATTCATTTCCAAACAAGATAGAGGAGCATGAATTTGGCCCAAGGTCTTATCAGACCGATTTGCTAAGCAAACATCGTTTCCTTACATGATGAAACTCAAGACCGTGAGCAATGTTGTGGGTGGAGCCTCATCAACTTTCACGATTGAGGCAGATTGTTGCATTGATGAGCCAGAAGTATCTCCAAGGGATGATGGTTTTGTAGTTGTTGCAGAAGCCAACGCGGTGGAAATACTCGATGTTGTGTTTCTTCCTCCTCGCCCTCCTACATCAGCGCTAGATTTGTTGGTGGCCCAGAGATAACACAGGTGGAATTCACTTTTAAATTTGTGGTTCTGAAATGACTGTCCCCCGCAAGGGCTCAAGCTAAAAGTAGAAAGTTTACTTTGGAAGCTAATTGTTGATTATAGTAACATTGAAAACATTGATTCTACTGTTCAAAAATTGCTGTATATGATTTCTTCTTTCTTTCTRTTGATACTCTTTGTTTTCTTCTTTGAAGCTTCTCAAATGATTTATTTCTACTCCTCTTGGCCGTTTGTGAACTTGCAGATTAAATTCAACTTTGCGGTTGCGTAGCAGTTTTTGGTCAACGGTTGACCCTGAAATGTAAATCTCTGTTGGCARYACCTGCAAGCTCTTGGGGTTGACTCACGGGTTTTCACTGTAAGTTCCATGTTCTCTTTTGCTGCGTATTTCAGAGCCATTTCAACATCATTTTGGTTGAATATCCAGTGTCCTCTTATTTACAGGAGGTTGTACAGTTGGACAATAATTCTTTACCTGTAATATTTGTAAGCTCAGGAACATTTGCTAATCACCATTTGGAGCGCCATTTTGTTCCTTTCTTCTTGTCAGGGATCTGTTCTGGATTTGTGTCACACATTGGGTGCCTCCTTATCTCATAATGACCTAAGTGACCATTTTCTGGTTGCTGCCCCACTTTTTTGAGCTGCCCGTTCTCAATTTTTGATTTAAAAAAAAAAAAATTATTTCTAGAAAATAGATTGTGTTATGAATTTAATGGAGGTATTTTCATCAACTTCTAAGTTAAACTTTGCCGTGTGGATTTTTTTTGAAGTTGAGTGGTGTTGTGTTGTTCATGGCTCATGTTTTTTTGGGCATGTACTAAAAAGTTAACCAACCAATCAATTGTTGTMTACTTCAAAAAAGGGCAGATCCAAGGAACTCAAGGAGAAGACAAGTGTGCCAGTGTTTTTGTTTCTGGCGATTTGGTGCAAAATTGCACCAAAATTTTTGACCTAGCACCAAGCCTATAGGAAATTTTTAGTAAAATTTTGGATGAAATCGCCAAAAAACTTCAAGTTCAAGAAAAATCTTGGATGAAATCGCCACATTGTGAATGAAAATAGAATTATAGATATATAGTATCACATTTTCTATCTAGTATGTGGATGAATGTTGAAACTTGGAGCACCACGGTAACATTTAATATCGCCACTTTGTCACTTCATGGAAAATAAAATAAAAAACAGTGAAGTGTGCCCATACTTGTTTTTCTTACAAACACTACTCTCATTTCAATGATCATCATGCATTGCAAAATGACTAGAATGTTGTGAATATTTAGACAAGCATTCTCAACTCTCTTGTCTTCCACTAAGTACAAAAAGGTCATCATTTCAAAAAATTCTCACACAAATATGCTCTATCAAAGTGCATTGCCTTGTTTTTCCATTGCCTTCCAAAAAACTTCAAACTTAAATGTCTACTAAACTTTATGGTCAAATAATCTAAATTTTTTAAAGTGTTCACTCTCATTGTGGACTACAAGATCCTATGGTTACATTCCTTCTAATCTCCAAAAAAGATGAGCAAACAAATTGGAGATTAGAAGGAAACTACACTCCCTTTAGGTAATTCAAGTTTAAAGGTTAGGCTTGAGTTGAGTACTAGATACTTTGAGCAGGATTTTAAAATTATTCGTTCTCTGATTTCTTGATTTTACTTTGCCCATATGCTTTGAAAGTGTGTGGAAGGTTCAACATGCCAATATGGATGAAAAACAATAGGTTTGGTTGATTTGGTGTTTAAGGGTTAAGAGTAGGTTTCAATAGCAATTAACAAGGAAAATTTGGTGAAATGCCATAGCAAACCTCTATACAATTGGACAAAGATTAGAATGAGGTGAGATTTGTAGAATTTGCCCAATATCRAAGACCTAAGTAAAAAAACAGAGAGGGTGTGAATATTATAAAATTTATAATTAAAATTTTCATGAACCAGGAGAGCAAACACATAGTCAAATATAAACACAGAAACCAGATTCCTTACTAATCTTTACACCAACATTTTATCCTAATATGATCCAGGAAAGAAAATTCTGTCTCCTAAAAATACTCCTAAAAATAGATTCAATTTGAATTTTGTCGCTATTTAATATGACTTTTTTTTCCCCAAACTACAGAAATTGACAACAACAATTATTTAATTCAAATTGTACCCTGGGGAATTTCTAAAATAGTATTGATTTCATCAAATATCTTTTAAATGCCTTCAAACCCAGTTTTCTCCATAACTAACTTAGCTTTTCCTTTTAGCCTCATATTTTCTTGTCATGAWTAAGGATAGTTTGAAGAGCATTCAGAAATGGCATAACTGGTGACCATCTCATGCCACCGTAGTACAAACTCCAGACTGAACCCTCAGTATGACAGATTTTTTCCACCAATCATAATATTTGCAAGTAGACAGTGATTTGAAACTTGCGAACAGAACCTATCCTTATTTCCGAGGACCCAATGGAGTAATAAATATACCACATTCTTAACGATCAGGAAATTCAAGCCTTTGGAAAGCTCCTCAGAATTAAAGCCTTCAAAACTTTTTTGTTCACCTGCAAAACAAACAGCATTGAATCTTGATGCAAATCACAATTGCCTTCAATGAGAATTACAACAGGCACTCTCGGCCAAACTGATAAAACACCATCACTAATCATACAGAGTTCAATGTCTGTTGAGATTTTGTAAATCCAAAACCTTCTGATATTTATTATAGCCATGCTCGATTCTCTATGTATCTTTCATTAAAAGTTGAAGTCTTTTTTGTTTCAGAATACAGGTAGAACCTCTCATAGCCAGGACTATGCACTAAGAGAGGTTTATGCATTTAATTTAGCCTTTCATCTGAAATCACGCACAGGCCCACCTATTGTTTGCAAACTCTCTTACTGCATATTATGCACCAAGAGAAAATGCATTAAGAGAGGTTCTACCTGGGCCTATTGTTTGCAAACTCTCTTATTGCATATTATGCACCAAGAGAA